>KV448125.1:251545-262252 GCA_001658105.1 Rhizopogon vinicolor AM-OR11-026 | reverse complement strand
GAGGCCAGGAACACCCATGTTCACCGTTAAGGCTTACCTCCCTGTCATGGAGTCCTTCGGCTTCAACAGTGATCTCCGTTCACAAACGGCCGGACAGGCCTTCCCTCAGAGTGTGTTTGACCACTGGGAGCCAATGAAAGGATGTAAGCACTTTACATGATTCTCATGTGACAACTGATACTTATACAATTTATCAGCTCCTCTTGAGAAGGGCAGCAAGATCGAGGAGCTCGTCAGGGGCATCCGTGTTCGCAAGGGTCTTAAGGTAATGCGCATCCATTTGTATCCTGCAATATGACTGACACCCGTTATTTAGCCCGATATTCCAACTCTCGACTACTACTACGACAAGCTGTAAAGTACTGTATTGTACTTACGAGAGTGCACGACCGAATTTTTTAAATCCGTTCCTTGTCGTCATTATTAATCATGAATCCAATTGTTGTACTACTCTTGTATGTGCGTTGATCCGGAATATCAAGATTTGACTCTCGTACGTACTGGTACTTTTCTTTACATACTTAATCACCCCTCGTTACACGCGTTATACACGTTCACTCATTGATTCTCCGTCTCAATACGCGCTTTTATTCCTCTCCTCAAGTAATGTTTCAGTAGTCTTTCAATCCAAAAGATTCAGTCCCTAGTCAATTCCTAGTCCGAGCCTGTTTAATCTTGATACGGACGCCATACCTAAATTTTGCTTGGCACTCGAGAAGCGGGTCCGCATGTTTCGCGGCAGCGAACGCGTCGAGTCAGACTCCGCGGTTAATATTGCTTAAAAAGAACTGCATCCAAGTAGAGAAGTGATACTATCTACTCAGGCATGGCAGATGACAGCGTTGACCTCACCACCATCGCTGGCGTCCGAAGATACTTGGCTGATACCCATTTTGCATCCGATACTATAACATCGCTGTCAGGAGGCTTCGCCAACTTCACATACAGAATACATCTTAACGATCCACTTGAGGGAAAGGGGTCATTTATTCTCAAGTATGCAGCACCATATGTAGCTGCCTCCGGTGGTACGATGCCTCTCGCCACTGAGCGCCAGGTAAGGCTGTATTGAAGTAACATTATACGGCGACTGGGCTGATGACGAACCTGGCAGAACTTCGAGGTGCAAGCCTTACGCCTCGTCCTCAAGATGCATGCCCACGACGATGTCATCACCGTTCCTGCTGTCCATCTCTTCGACGAGAAAGCCCACGTCATTATCATCGAGGATTGTGGGATGGACACTCGGACGCTGAAGCAACTCGTAATCGATGAGGCTCTTCCGCAGATAGTCGCCGAAGAAATCGGTGCTGCAATCGGTCGCTTCCTAGGGCGCATCCACGCCTGGAACAAAGAGGCGTCTTTTGACATGGGTATGTTCGCCGATAACGAAATCGGCAAGATGATCACATCTTTGGTTACATACGGCCGCCTCATCTCTACGCTTAGCGGTAAAGATAATATCGCGAGCTTGGTAGACCCGGTTCTCGACATCCCTAAGGGCAAGCTGGACGTTATCTCGAAGATTGCAGAAACCCGCAGCTACGAGATTAATAGCGCGTCCGAATCATTTACGCATGGTGATTTTTGGCCTGGGAATATCATGGTATCACTTCGGAAAGAGTCAGAGGGAGGCACGCCTAGACTAGAGAAGCTTCACGTATTGGACTGGGAATTGGCGAAGGCGGGTCTCCGGGGGTTGGACATTGGTCAGTTCTGTGCAGAGATGCGTCTGCTCCAGCGGTTCTATCCGAGCCGCCACGAGGAGGTGTCCACGATCATGAGATCTCTTCTCTCGGCTTACAAGGGCCCGGGAGGAAGCGAGTTTGGTGAAGCACTGGCGAGAGTTACAGTTGCTCATGTTGGAGCACATTTGGTGGCTTGGACACCCCGTATGAGGTGGTGAGATCGGGAGGAGACCAGAGGGACGGTTGCTGAGGGAGTCGAGTTATTGGTTGGAGGTGCTGAAGGGACGCGGGCTTGGCTGGAGGATAGTCTTGTCGGAAAGTTGTTACTGTGAACTCCGCGATGCTGTGCACCATACATGGCGCATAGATTACAAATAACCTGCATGGTAGATTGGCACTAATGCCACAGTCTTTCTTGGATAATCTTCCTGCAGAGCTCTATACTGCGATCTTTAGTCACCTGCCTGCAGACTCGCTACAGCAAGATGTCCTTGCCTTGACAAGAGCGATACCCAGGTCACCTGTGCCAATCTATCATCTATTCGAGCACATACGCCTCAAGGACGCTCGACAAGTCATACGATTGTACCGTCGTTTACACAGTGCCACCAGTGACGAGAAAAACTGGGTCAAGGACTTTGGTGTCGTGACCTGGACCGTCGATGCTGATGTCCTCGTCAATTTACTAGACATTCTCCCTCGTATATCATCGCTCCTCCTCTTCGTGGGACCCAATTTCGCTCCAGAGCATCTTGAAGAGATCTTTGATAAACCTAGGCAAGATTTACGCCTTCTCTCTTTACGTTTCCGTCCCTAGTGAGCATTATTCCTCTCATCCTATCCTCATTTACTGACAATATGTGATGCAGTGTGAATCGGGCCACATATTATCAATTTCTAAAGGTCTTACCTCTATCTTGCAAACACATTACACTTTGCGCTCAACGTCTGCTTTTCAGGGGGCTTACTTTGATACCACCATGACTGCACTCTCCCGCTGGCCGCCCTATGAGTTACCAGCTCTTTCCATCGTCCAGGATCCTCTCGACCCAGCTATAGCAAATGCGCAGCATTTCGCACAGCCCCTCGTCTTCTTTCGGCTTGATCCAATATCTGTCTTATTGTGCTCAGCATACATCAGCTCACTGACCCACTTACGTCTCCGTATACCTTCTCGTCAAATCTCCCGTTTCATCACCAGCATCCCGTCCTCAGTCCCTCAATTGCGTCTACTTGATCTATCGACATGCAATATTATTGTCTCCGATATGGAGGCAATACTCATTCGATTCCATGGTCTACAGCATTTAATCCTTGATGGATGCAGCGTTGCGCGGGACCAATCTCATGTGGGGCAATGGATTAATGTCGGAAAGACATGTGCAACTGCGACCATCAGACGAGCAAAAGCACGGGAAAAAGAGCTCAAAGCCTGGTTAGAACGGAATGCGGCCGGATTCTTGCAATCGGACGCTACCAGTATGCTACAAGGCATGGCACGGCCCATAGAAAGGCCTAGAAGACCAGGTCGTCGTGGACTCGCGACAGCGACCATCTCACTTCGGGAAGCGCCTACTGCATCGGGGTCAGATATTCCACCCGTACCCGCTGGAATAGTTATTCCTAAGATACGCGTCGTTCCTTCCCCACCGACATTACTCTCCCTGTCTACGTCATCTTCCTTTATTTCTGATACTCAACATCAGGCCATCCGCGAGGACTTTGAAGAGGGCTGGAATGAAGGACTGGCTCAGCTTGCCGTGGTGAAATCCAGGCTTTATCAATCTTGGAGGAATGGGGTACGAATGATGCGCATGACTGCCGATGGGGGCGGGCACGGATTGGATGGTCTGGAAGCTATAGAGGTCGAGAGTGCATTCCACTCCCATCACAAGTGGGATGCGCCTATATTATGCCTTGCTGGTTCGGGCACTTCAGGGAAGCACGTGCAGGGTTGCAGTCATAACTTTGCGTGGGGTGTTTGGGATGATACAATCTAGACCAGGATAGACTCCGTAGACAAACCCTTCTCTAGATGCATTTTAATCTATGAATTATGCAGTCGGAAGGACAGCGGGTGGCATTACATCGCATCAGAATCATGACGTTCCCTGGCTTCTGTGAAGAAACCTCTCAACCACGTCGCCTCCTTTTCCATTTCCTCCAGCGTCCGTGGCAATCTGTCCTCGTCTGCATCGACCTTGAGGGCATGATGGTGGACAACAGAGTTGACCGTTTTGAGATTGTGGAAGTCACGGGGCAAACTTATTTCTGACTGCTCAAGCGCAGGATATATATCATCCCTTCTCTGGGAGAAGTAGTCTCCTTGGTATTTCCGAGGCATGAGATGGAAGTGGACGTGAGGTATAGACTGTCCTGCGGCTTTTCCGTCCTGAATCGTATAGATGAATCAATATGTCCAGTTCTATCCGCAAGTGATTATACCTGGCATGCTACGGTCAATGCATCACCACCATATGCGCGCTCTATGACTCGACCAACACTTTGGACAGATGTGATTAGGGAGGTCAGTTCTGGCGTAGTGAGGTCTGTCAAGCGGGGCACTGGTCGAGTAGGGATTACAAGCACGTCTTTTGAGAGTTCGGTTGTAAGTTTAGCCTGATTTCGTGCTAATGGATGGATTGCTCACGTCCTGGCACGATTGGCTTGAGATTAACGATGGCATATGAGAGAGCTGTCCTATAAAATGCTTGTCTTGTGACTTCAATTGTCGAAAACAAGAGCGGAGAGGTCATCTGGGAGTGACAGTTATTTGGCAGAAACCCTGAAGTTACTGGATAGGGAATCCCGGTTCAGATTGAATCTACTTGTAACCCCGTCGTGTATTCCAAGTCACATATTCACCTCTTCAAGCTCGATTTTAACCTCGCTTTCGGCTCTGACTGCCATGTCAAGTCCGACAGATATCCTCTTGCCGCCGACCTTACCATATCCAATAAAAGTCGCATCTCTTGACGTCCAACTCGGAACTTCTGTTCAACGTGGGACCCGGCTATTGACCTATTCGTTCGTATACTTATCACCTGCAACTGGCTCCAAGCCAGAAACCCGTTTCGGCACATGGGACTGCTCAATTGAAGGAACTATTGATTCATGGAAGGTCAACGTTGGCGACGTCATCTCTGCCCAGAGGGCAAAACAAAAGCCCATCATATGCATCACCGAGCCATGTAAACATGGCGTCCAGATCGGAGGGCTGTGCGGGCTGTGCGGGAAGGACATGACAGAGTGCGTATATGGTCGTCAGGCTTCATGAATGCCATTGACACGCGTGCAGATTTGATTATACCGGATTCTCAGATGCGTCGCGCGCATCTATTCAAATGACGCACTCTGCCTTCGGCCCCACAGTCTCTTTGGAGGAAGCTCGGAGGATAGAGAAGGAAACGGCACAACACTTGCTCAAGTCGAAGAAACTCTCGCTCATCGTCGATCTTGACCAAACCATAGTGCATGCGACGGTCGACCCGACTGTGGGCGAGTGGATCGCAGAGGGCGAGGCATGGGAGGCCCGACAGACGAAGAAGAGATCAACTACTCCAAAGGACACAGGATCTGACGATGACTCTGACGGGACAGCGTCTGACGGTGAAGACGAATGTAATCCAAACTGGGAAGCTTTGCAAGACGTACGCAAGTTTCGTTTGGGCCCAGAATCATTCGGAATGGCCTCAGTCCCAAGAGGCTCCTCCAAGGGGAAGGGGAAACAAAAACTAATCGAGAATGAGGGATGCATGTATTATATTAAACCTCGGTGCGTTGGGGTTTGTCATCGTCATAACTGTAGCTCATCATCTACAAGACCTGGATGCCTGGAATTTCTTCGAAATATATCGACTAAATATGAGATGCATGTCTACACGATGGGCACCCGAGCATATGCAGAAGAAGTCTGTGCTGCAATCGACCCTAATGGTGAACTATTTGGAGGCCGTATTCTCAGTAGAGATGAAAGCGGGAGTGAGCAACTTGTTCTGATATATATCCCGCAGCTCAACGTCATTTGAGGTCTCACACAGAAAAGTCTACAACGTCTCTTTCCCTGTGATACATCTATGGTGGTCATCATCGATGATCGTGCAGATGTTTGGGAGTGGAGTCCGAACCTTATCAAGGTCATCCCATGTTCGTGCTACTATTTGTGTTACGCATTATAAATATCTCACCGGCATTTTTGCCTTAGACGATTTTTTTATTGGCATAGGAGATATCAATTCTGCCTTCCTACCTAAAATCGAACCCCTCGCGCCCTCAGTCTCATCTCCATCTCCTGGTGAGTCAAGTTTCTTATTATCTTCATACGTTCATACTGAGTGAATTAACTAGCCAAGCCGCCCCCACCTCCTGAGTCTGAATCAGCAGATGCATCACAACCAATATTAACACCCGAAGAACGCGAAAAATCTGAGATGGAATCTAAAGCCATGCTGACACAAAATTCCATAGCACTCGAGGCCCAAGTCGAAGAGCGTCCGTTAGCAAAAAAGCAAGAAGCGCTGCTTGAGTCTGATGATACTGCATCATCGACTGCATCACCCGGGGATCAATCCTGCGTTCACCCTAAGGACCACGGGAAGGTACCGGAATGCCCCAAAACGGATAAAGTTCCACGAAAGGCATTATTGAAGAATGACGATGTCGAGCTTCAACGGGTTGGCGCTGTGTGTATATCGCACTCTGATATACAGAATCCAACTGAATTTATTACAGCTACTTGAAGAAGTTCATCGTCGGTTCTTTACTTCATATGACAGCAAATCACCAGAGGACCGAGGTAAGAAACGACGGTCAAGTTTCTCGCGGTCCAAAGCCTATGACGTGACAGTAAGTGGTTTGTATGCCTCCTACGCATCGATCAATTGTGCCACAGAGAATCATCCCGCAAATGCGTATGGACACTCTTCAAGGGGTACATATACTATTCTCCAGTGTAATACCTCTTGATACAAAGCCCGAATCAACTGAGATATGGAAAGTAGCACATATGTTTGGAGCAGAATGCTACACTGAGCTATCTAGCCGGATCACTCATGTGGTCGCCGCCAAGGTTATTCGTCGTCTGTCTTCCATACAAACATAGCTCATACGTTTTCTGCCATATAGCATGGCACTGTCAAGGTAGATGCTGCGCGAAAGCGAGGGGGTATCAAGATTGTGTGGTTATCTTGGTTCACGGACTCGATAGCACTGTGGCGTCGACAAGATGAGACTCCATATTTATTGGATGACCCGTCAGCCGTCGCCCCTAGTTCTAGTCCGATCCTCGACCCACACCAGATTTCTTCAGATCCGGAGCCCGACGCGGACGACTGGGACGTGGAACCTGCTCCATCAGGGAACACATCTTTAGAGCTTGACGATATCGACTGGAACGACATCAACGATGAGGTCGAAGCTGCTATGAACGAGAGCGACGATGAAGATGATGCTATGAGTGAGAGGAGTAGCGTGAAAAGCGGGATGTTGTCTGACAACGACGACTCTATAACTGATAGTCAACGAAGGTTTGGATTCTGTGTTCGACTGTAACTGTTTAACCCTATCCTTCCTACAGTAGTCCAAACACGACCCCTCGGATGAAGCGCAAACGGCTACGAAGCGTCACACCCTCAGATGGTGGGACTAATGGGGTTGGCGAAGGGCAGAGTGATGTACTCCGCTCTCCCCTAGCTAAGCGTAAGAAGCTTGCTGCAAGTCGAAGTGGGGCTTCTAGGTTGAAAGAGGCTGTTACTGCTGATGAGTTGGCAGATACAGAATCACTCTCGGATCGCAGCCGTAAACCATCACCGTTACTACCCATACTTATGAAGAGTTTTGAGGAGGCTGTCGAGAATGATGATGATGATGCTGAGGACGGAGATGATGAAGACGACGACTGGCTAGCCCACGAACTGGGAGTTGAGTGGGGATAGTCTATGCCCATCTTTTTCACTGAATTTTTAACTTTCGTGCTTTAATGTATTTCCCTGTAGCTTCTATAGAAGTAATATTGTGATACTAGGTATCATATCATGATTCATACATGAGATATCTCATCTGCGTTCCGTTTGGATCCTGTTACATAACTTGTTCGTAATATGGTGAGTGGTGTGAAAACTCACCTTCCTCTGGTATCATCGTCAAATCTTATAAGGACTGAATCAGTCCCTTCACAGCGCTTCTCCATCCAGTCGAACTGACGTCAATACCGGCGCGTCTTCCAAAAATAGAATATTTCTTCTTCAGGTCCCCGTTGGAGCACAGGTACCCGCGAGAGCACGGAATACTCGATTTGTAATTGGAAAAACAGGGCATGCTGCGTTAGTGTCTGCCCTCAAACTCTTTGGCGCTAAGAAGCGGCGCTTGCATATTACCTTTTCAGAGCAGGAGCGCCTATTGTAAAAAAAACACATGTTCAGCTCCAACTACTAACATCGGAGATCGGAAGGACCAGCGGTATGTCGGAGCCCCGCCGAGGCAGTATATATCATAGCACGCACTCTAATCTCGCTCCTTACTTATCAAAAATTCACTCCCATAAACATGATTGCAGGCGTTCAGATTCACACAAAGGTCGCTCAGAAGGCACAGGCTGAGGTTCTCACCGATGGCGTACTTGCCTACCTCGCTGCCCTTCATAGGACGTTCGAGTCTACCAGACAGAGCCTCCTAATCGCGCGTGATGTTGCACAGCGCAGGTTTGACTCGGGTGTACCTCTTGATTTTCCTTCTGAAACAGCTCACATTCGTGCCGAGCCCTCATGGCAGTGTGCACCCCCTGCACTCGGTCTTGAAGACAGACGCGTTGAGATTACTGGTCCTACTGACCGTAAGATGGTCATCAATGCTCTGAATAGTGGTGCAAAAACCTTCATGGCAGACTTTGAAGGTCCGCAGATCATTCATGATATTAAGAGATGCGCTAACATAATGTTCCCCAGACTCCAGTGCTCCTACATTCGCGAACCTGATTAACGGCCAAGTCAACTTGCGTGATGCCATTAAACGCCAGATCGACTTCGAGTCCGGCGGGAAGCAATACAAGTTGTCTGAGAATCCAGCCGTGCTTATCGTTCGGTACGTTGAAGTACTTTCCTGGCTCCACATTGGTTGCTCATATCTCGGTCTAGACCTAGGGGCTGGCACTTGGACGAGACACGTGTCACGGTTGACAACACCCCTATCTCGGGTTCTCTCTTCGACTTTGGGCTCTACTTCTACCACAATGCTCATGAACTTATCAAGCGTAGCTCAGGGCCCTATTTCTATCTTCCCAAGATGGAGCACTACCTCGAGGCCCGTCTGTGGAATGATGTCTTCCTCTTCTCCCAGTCCTACATTGGAATACCTCATAACACAATCAGGGCGACTGTTCTCATTGAGACACTTCCCGCAGCATTCCAGATGGAAGAAATTCTCTTCGAGCTCAGAAACCATTCTGCCGGACTCAATTGTGGAAGGTGAGAAGAATCCATACGCGCATAGTGTAAATCTGTCAGTTGCTCACCCCGCGTGTATATTTAGATGGGACTATATTTTCAGCGCTATCAAGAAGCGCAGGGCGGACAGAAGCGCGATGTTACCGGACAGGAAGGATGTCACTATGACTGTGCCTTTCATGGATGCATATGTGCGCCTTCTAATCCAAACTTGTCATAGGTAATTCCACTTTTTGCGCGTTCATATAGGCGCTTACATATGATTTTAGGAGGAAGGTTGCTGCCATGGGTGGTATGTCTGCACAGATTCCAATCAAGGATGACCCCAAAGCAAATGAGGTGGCGATGGAGAAAGTCCGAGCAGACAAACTCCGTGAGGTTACGGCCGGCCATGATGGTACTTGGATTGCGCACCCCTTAATCAACCAGATTGCTAGCAAGGTGTTTGATGAAAATATGCTGGGTCCTAACCAGGTTCGTATGGTCGGAATTTTCGTACATGTGACTGTTGCTGATGTATTCGCTGTAGTATCACGTCCGGCGCGAGGATGTAAAAGTCGCGGCGGCAGACTTGTTGAGTACCAATGTTCCCGGAAAGATCACTGAGGAGGGCATCCGCTCTAACGTATCTGTGGCTCTTGCCTACTGCGGAGCCTGGATTGGCGGCAATGGCTGTATCCCGGTCAATTACTTGATGGAGGATGCTGCTACTGCCGAGATCGCACGTGTGCAGCTCTGGCAGTGGGCGAAATACGGTGCTCGTCTTGACACTGGCGAGCAGATTACCGCGCAGTATGTCGACCGCATCATTGCAGAGCAGGCGCCCGGGGTCAACAAGATCGCGCCGAGCGTCAAGGACAATCACTTGAAAATTGCTACGAAGTATCTCAAAGATCAAATCAAGCAACAATGGCCGAACGAGTTTTTGACGAGCGACTTGATGCCATACTTGACGATGGCTGATGGTGTCGAGGACAAGTGGTACAGAAGTGTGCTTTAAAAGTGTTGCGCGAATGTATATCTATTTCTTCATTGGTTTTATTAATGTCCCTCGTCGATGCGTCGCGAGCCTATATTCTCACCAGTGTACTTGTAGTATGTATCGTACGGTCTTGTTAATGGTGTTAGGTCGACCAGTGATTTTGTGACCCCCAACTGATTATCCTTCAAGATTTAGCGCGTGCGGCGTCAATGGCGCGTTATTTCCGGGTTTCAAGCATAAAGTCACGTCGCGCATTGTTTGCGTGGTGCCAGGGCCCAGGTGTTACTCGCAAACCAGTGACCCATACCCCGAAGCGTCAAATACTTCAAGTGCGAAAGCATTGAACATTATGATACTACATATTGAGATTCGACCTTATGTTCGAGTCATCAAGGTAATATCAGAGTGAATCTTTAAACTCCGAAAGGCAATGATTCTGAACTTCTGGTCTTTCCTTGGCACTGATCTGACCGGTGACGTTACGAGTTCAATCAAAAAGCAGATCACGCCTTTGCGTCATTCAACCCGATACGAGTTCAATCAAAAGGCGACCACACTTTCGCCTCACTCAACCCGATACGAGTTCAATCAAAAGGCG